>BSQZ01000007.1:3460000-3462500 GCA_033239005.1 Lamellibrachia satsuma
CCGTCCCAACCAACATATCTGATTTTATTAAGCGGCTGATTCTGTTATCTGTGATTGTGCTGTAAAAGTTACACAGCGCCTAAATAGTCAACGACACAAACTCAACAATCTGGAATCATCCGACCAAGGAACCACCGAGGACTTAGGGTGGAAATGAAATTTCAGAAAATGTACGTACTCGTTAACGTATTTGCTGTGTAAGCCTACTGTTACTTACTTGCTGTGTATGCCTACTGTTACGTATTTGCTGTGTATACCTACTGTTACGTATTTGCTGTTTATGCCTACTGTTACGTACTTGCTGCGTATGCCTACTGCTACGTATTTGCTGTGTATGCCTACTGTTACGTACTTGCTGTGTATGCCTACTGTTACGTATTTGCTGTGTATGCCTACTGTTACGTACTTGCTGTGTATGCCTACTTTTACGTATTTGCTGTTTATGCCTACTGTTACGTACTTGCTGTGTATACTTACTGTTACGTATTTGCTGTGTATGACTACTGTTACGTATTTGCTGTGTATGCCTACTGTTACGTACTTGCTGTGTATGCCTACTGTTACGTACTTGCTGAGTATGCCTACTGTTAGGTACTTGCTGTGTATGCCTACTGTTGCGTACTTGCGGTGTATACCTACTGTTACGTACTTGCTGTGTATGCCTACTGTTACGTACTTGCTGTGCATGCCTACTGTTACGTACTTGCTGTGTTTGCCTATTGTTACGTACTTGCTGTGTATGCCTACTGTTACGTACTTGCTGTATATGCCTACTGTTACGTACTTGCTGTGTATGCCTACTGTTATATATTTGCTGTTTATGCATACTGTTACGTACTTGCTGTGTATGCCTGCTGCTACGTATTTGCTGTGTATGCCTGTTGTTACGTACTTGCTGTGTATGCTTACTGTTACGCATTTGCTGTGTATGCCTACTGTTACGTATTTGCTGTGTATGATTACTGTTACGTATTTGCTGTGTATGCCTACTGTTACGTACTTGCTGTGTATGCCTACTGTTACGTATTTGCTGTTTATGCCTACTGTTACGTACTTGCTGTGTATGCCTACTGTTACGTACTTGCTGTGTATGCCTACTGTTACGTATTTGTTGT
Source organism: Lamellibrachia satsuma (assembly GCA_033239005.1). NCBI lineage: Eukaryota > Metazoa > Annelida > Polychaeta > Sabellida > Siboglinidae > Lamellibrachia > Lamellibrachia satsuma. The sequence continues at coordinate 3,461,116 of BSQZ01000007.1, forward strand.
GTATGCCTACTGTTACGTACTTGCTGTGTATGCCTACTGTTACGTAATTGCTGTGTATGCCTACTGTTACGGCATACAGTCTCTGGGGCGAATATTCAATGTTAAAATACACTTCCGACCTATTAAACTATACATTGGCGGTTAGCATGTGTAGGAGATATCTTAGTTATACTACATAACAAGACTTTATTGCGAGAAGCTGACAACCTAACTATAAGTATTTCTGCACAAAACGAACAAAGTGGACTTATTATGAAGGACTTTTAATGACGTCACATACGACAACTGACATTACAGATATCTACGCGGGTGTCCCGAAAATGATCTGTGGAATAATACAACATTTTAACACAATATTCGGCTATATAGGTACTATACCTATTTAGATATACAATACAATATATAACATTTTAACACAATATTCGGCTATATAAGTACTATACCTATTTATATATATACAATACAATATATAACCAAGTAATAGGCGTTTCAGCGTATACCACAAGCAAATTCATTACAACTACAGTCACGTCACGTGTATCTTAGTTAATAAGTTTCACAACCAAAACCATTGGGAACCAAAGTGTGCGGATAAACAAGACTTCGCTGTACAACCTTTTGTTTGTTCTCGTATTACAACACATGGCGTATCATATCCGCCAGATAACACTTTTACAATATGTAATTGGTTGTGTAAACGACATAAAACAGTCACGTTACATTACGTAAAGTTTGCTTGCGCGACACGTGGACACACCAGTTGCGGATCGGAGCCGCCAGCGTAAGGATCTGCGCCAATCACGGATCCCAAAATAGTGACCCATATCCATATCCGGGAGATCCCCGCTATCTGCAACGATTATCATCAGCAACATGTGACGCAGAGAGTAAACTAAACAACACAATTATAGTAGGTCTACTTGTAACATGTTTATGTTGAATAAAACGTCACGGGCGCTTAACTCTCTCGCGCCACGGTATGTATACAGTAACTTTTTGAACATTCCCATTCTATTGCTGTCACAAAATCAGAAGTTGAATTCCCATAATTCGTGAGGCCAGAGACCGTCGCCCGTGCTAGGCCGTCAGCGTGACGTGACATTTCGCTATATTGTAGCACAGACAACGCAGTAGCACGCTGATGCGGTAGACCAGTCGTTCTTACGGAACCTCAATTTGCGTCTCGTCGTTCAAACCTCGTGTGGTGATGTGCCCGGAGTTGGACTCAGCAGATTGAGCGGATGCGAAGGCTGGTGAGGCTGCTGCGAGCTGGCAATGATCATAGCGCAATAGGTAAGTCCCTTTGGACATGTTATGTACGGGTTATTTTAATGAAATACGAATTGGTATTGTCATTGAATATGCTTGCGCTAATTGTGTGTGTG
>BSQZ01000007.1:3465000-3480000 GCA_033239005.1 Lamellibrachia satsuma
CAGTAAGCAACAGTTAGCATATATACAGCAATCTCATAACTCGCACTACATCGTTCCACAGTAAGCAACAGTCAGCATAGATGCAGCAATCTCATAACTCGCACTATATCGTTCCACAATAAGCAACAGTCAGCATAGATGCAGCAATCTCATAACTCGCACTACATCGTTCCACAGTAAGCAACAGTCAGCATAGATACAGCAATCTCATAACTCGCACTATATCGTTACACAATATGCAACAGTCAGCATAAACCGTTGGTGGAGATCGTGGCTTTGTGAAGGAAGATAGCATAGTGCAGGTATGTCGGCTGGTCTCGGATAAAATCAAATTTATGTGTTACATGCCCTAAGATTCTTACTATTACGTAGTCGGTGTAGTCACTACTGCAAGACACCCGGGCGTCTCCCAACACACCCGGTGTCTCTTAAGTCTCCTAAGACACTCATACATCTCCTAAAACACCCGAGCGTCTCCTGAGACTCCCGGGTGTCTCCGAAGACACCCGGGCGTCTCCTAAGACATGGTGGTGGGTGATGCATATTTCGATCCCATGCGGAGTTGAAATGTTTACCCACAAAATAAAGTAAGCTTTCGTCTTCAACTCATTTGTCGCAGTTGTTATTTATCATAAAAGGTAACTTCCTATCGGCTAGAGTTTGCCGCCTGTCCTGTAGTGTGCCTATGAGTGAACTTCTCCCGGGTGAACTAGGCCGGACCGACTCGTACGCACAATATTAGAATGTCACGTGGAAAGCATGCGTAATTCCATGACAATGCTTACATTATACAACTATGTAACTGCTAATTCCTTCCGCTAGCTAGTAATATTGCATTGACCAGAACTTCTGTGTTAGAGCAGATCCACAGCGCATTGACCAGAACCTCTGTGTTAGAGCAGATCCACAGCACATTGACCATAACCTCTGTGTTAGAGCAGATCCACAGCGCATTGACCAGAACCTCTGTGTTAGAGAGGATCCACAGCGCATTGACCAGAACCTCTCTGTTAGAGCAGATGCACAGCGCATTGACCAGAACCTCTGTGTTAGAGAGGATCCACAGCGCATTGACCAGAACCTCTGTGTTAGAGCAGATCCACAGCGCATTGACCATAACCTCTGTGTTAGAGCGGATCCACAACGCATTGACCAGAACCTCTGTGTTAGAGCAGATGCACAGCGCATTGACCAGAACCTCTGTGTTAGAGAGGATCCACAGCGCATTGACCAGAACCTCTGTGTTAGAGCGGATGCACAGCGCATTGACCAGAACCTCTGTGTTAGAGAGGATCCACAGCGCATTGACCAGAACCTCTGTGTTAGAGCGGATCCACAGCGCATTGACCAGAACCTCTGTGTTAGAGCAGATCCACAGCGCATTGACCAGAACCTCTGTGTTAGAGAGGATCCACAGCGCATTGACCAGAACCTCTGTGTTAGAGCAGATGCACAGCGCATTGACCAGAACCTCTGTGTTAGAGAGGATCCACAGCGCATTGACCAGAACCTCTGTGTTAGAGCGGATCCACAGCGCATTGGCCAGAACCTCTGTGTTAGAGAGGATCCACAGCGCATTGACCAGAACCTCTGTGTTAGAGCGGATCCACAGCGCATTGATCATAACCTCTGTGTTAGAGCGGATCCACAGCGCATTGACCAGAACCTCTGTGTTAGAGCAGATCCACAGCGCATTGACCAGAACCTCTGTGTTAGAACGGATCCACAGGGCATTGACCAGAACCTCTTGTGCTGGTAAATCATGGTAAACCATGGTAAAATAAAAATATATACCATGGTATACCACAGTTTACCATGTAATACCATGATATACCATGTAATACCATGGTATATTTTCATAACGGCTGTTGTCGCTGCCAAGCAAAATATAAGAAATATAAACCCCACAGGCGTGAGTTGAAGTAGTCTCGCTCATCCGACTCTCGCTCGCCTTCGTAAACTTGCTGAGAAGAGAGTCTAGCCCCGAAGGCGTGGTCTCATTGTTACCAACTGTCACCACTCCATTTTTTTTAGGCGTTCCTATCTTACACTAAACATTTGTTTTGCCTGATTTAACTTTTCACTCTGACAGTTGTTGTCAATAATCAAAGTTTAAAGTTAATTCGAATCGCATCGTATACACTGATACAAGTTCACTCTTATTTTAGGAATTAGTAAAATGCCCGGATGAGGCCTAATTAATCTAATTATGTATGCGTGCACTATGCGACCAGAATCTGGACGCATACATAATTTCCGTCACAATGAAAGGTATATATTATGATGTGTGCGACAAACGGTGGCGCCACAGGGGCCTGGATAATCGAGGCTAGAATCGAAGCTAATTATGGATCTGTTGTACACGTACTTTCCGGAAGAATGGAGGCCAATTTGGGGATCTCTGGCTCAAAACAAAATTATAATCCTCTGATGACAGGACTACTCAGATCTCTGATTGCTTCCTCACTCGCTAAACCCCTTCACTCCAGCGCGTCGTTATCTTAATTACGTCTCTTTTCTGAATTTATATTACAAGCACTATCGTTACGACGACGGCGGGGGCGGCAGCGGGGGCGGCGGGGTAGGCGGCGGCGGCGGCGGCGGCGGCGGCGGCGGCGACACCGTGTCATCGCCAGCATCAACATCTACAGCGGACTCAGCTTAACATACTCGTGAGTGAATCTGCTGCTTAATATAATCAAATTGATATGTTCGAAGTGATTATATTAAAAGTGCCATCATGTACTATTAACATGGCAACTACTACACAACCTACGAACACAACAGCGCCACAACAACTACTACACAACCTACGTACAAAACACCGCCACAACTACTACACAACCTAGGTACACAACACCGCCACAACAACTACTACATAACCTAGGTACACAACACCACCACAACAACTACTACACAACCTACGTACACAACACCGCCACAACAACTACTACACAACCTACGTACACAACACCGCCACAACAACTACTACACAACCTACGTACACAACACTGCCACAACAATTACTACACAACCTACGTACACAACACCGCCACAACAACTACTACACAACCTACGTACACAACACCGCCACAACAACTACTACACAACCTACGTACACAACACCGCCACAACAACTACTACACAACCTACGTACACAACACCGCCACAACAACTACTACACAACCTACGTACACAACACCGCCACAACAGCTACTACACAACCTACGTACACAACACCGCCACAACAACTACTACACAACCTACGTACACAACACCGCCACAACAACTACTACACAACCTACGTACACAACACCGCCACAACAACTACTACACAACCTACGTACACAACACCGCCACAACAGCTACTACACAACCTACGTACACAACACCGCCACAACAACTACTACACAACCTACGTACACAACACCGCCACAACAACTACTACACAACCTACGTACACAACACCGCCACAACAACTACTACACAACCTACGTACACAACACCGCCACAACAGCTACTACACAACCTACGTACACAACACCGCCACAACAACTACTACACAACCTACGTACACAACACCGCCACAACAGCTACTACACAACCTACGTACACAACACCGCCACAACAGCTACTACACAACCTACGTACACAACACCGCCACAACAACTACTACACAACCTACGTACACAACACCGCCACAACAGCTACTACACAACCTACGTACACAACACCGCCACAACAGCTACTACACAACCTACGTACACAACACCGCCACAACAGCTACTACACAACCTAGGTACACAACACCGCCACAACAACTACTACACAACCTACGTACACAACACCGCCACAACAACTACTACACAACCTACATACACAACACCGCCACAACAACTACTACACAACCTACGTACACAACACTGCCACAACAACTACTACACAACCTACGTACACAACACCGCCACAACAACTACTACACAACCTACGTACACAACACCGCCACAACAGCTACTACACAACCTACGTACACAACACCGCCACAACAACTACTACACAACCTACGTACACAACACCGCCACAACAGCTACTACACAACCTACGTACACAACACCGCCACAACAACTACTACACAACCTACGTACACAACACCGCCACAACAGCTACTACACAACCTACGTACACAACACCGCCACAACAGCTACTACACAACCTATGTACACAACACCGCCACAACAGCTACTACACAACCTACGTACACAACACCGCCACAACAGCTACTACACAACCTACGTACACAACACCGCCACAACATCTACTACACAACCTACGTACACAACACCGCCACAACATCTACTACACAACCTACGTACACAACACCGCCACAACAGCTACTACACAACCTACGTACACAACAACTGATACTGACTGTGACAGTACACTTACTTGTCACATACATAACAACTGTCACTGACACTACTACTGTTCCGAACGTAACAATTGACACAAACGGTAAACGTGTGACATACGCAACAACTGACACTGCATAATACACACCTCATGAACGTAACGAGTGAAACTTACAGTACACTTGTCACGAACGAACCAACTACCAGCGTCACAACAACCGTGACGAGGACCAACAACAAGAATGCGACTACTGCCAGCTGTTCTACTCTAGGTACTACATACATATCTCACCTGTCTGCCGGTATCATTCGACACACCTTCGTGTGCTTGAAGCCATAACAGAAACATCATAACTGCCTTAAAATCGACACATGACAACACGGTTGTGACCTCTTCAGCGCTATGTCTCAACATGGTTAATATGTGGACGCAGTGACGTCGTTATGCTTATGGGAATTGTGATATTAAGCACACAGAGCAAGAGGCCGCATATAATGATTCCCTTGGTTAGTAATTGTATATAATGTTTATGTCTATAATGTATCGGTATATCACGCTAATGTATGCGCTGGTCGGCATATACAAAGTATTTGTGCAAGTGACGCACATACTGGTGAGAGAAGCTGACAGAGAATAACAGATAATTAGTCATTTGTCGGTGACATCTTGGTGACAAGCAATTAGAGCTACAGCGACCTAGCCGACAACAAGGTGTCATGTTAGCATACAGACATAATCATTCATCAGGTCAAACACGCGCAAGCCTACTCGTTACATTCTTCTGGCAAGTCAGGGGAATGTGTTATAATGGCCATATACAATGGGAATCATTAGAAAGTGCTGGAGGTGACGACCATCAGTTTCTACTTCTAACACAGGATTGTTTCCTAACTCAACATGTCTTGGAACCAACCAGAGGTGGGAATGTGTTAGATTTACGAACCTTTGGGTTCAAGTGACCATAACCAAATCCATTTTAATATAAAAAGTAAAAACAGGGAATGCATAAAAAACAATGGAGGAGGAACTTCAACAAAGGCAAATATAAAGAGATCAGAACATATCTTGCAGATATAGACTGGAATGCTGGACTTGTTTAAAATATGACATTGAGGGCTTTATTGAGAAATTTGCTCCATTAAGAAAACAAGGGAAAAGGTCCAGGAAGAAACACCTATCAAAAGAGGCTATTAGAAAAATTTCTCACAAACAGATGCTGTGGAGGATATATAAACACACTGGAAATGTAGAATAGTACACAAACTACAAAGAGGCACTTAGCCTAGCTACAACTGAAATTAGAAAATCTAAAAGAACCTTTGAAAAAAAATGTGCAGGTAATATAAAAAGTGACAGCAAGAGTTTCTATGCTTATGTAAGGAGTAAACAGAAAGTTCGAGATAAAGTCGGACCACTCGAAAAAAACAGTGGAAACATAATTTCAGACGGGTTTCAAATGGCAGAGGTCCTGAATGAGTATTTCAGCTCAGTTTTTACCACAGAAGATATCAGCTCACTTCCAGTTCCATTTACTAAATTTGAGGGCAATAAATCAGAACATTTGGGGCAGTTATTTGTAACTCCTGAAATGATAGAAAAGAAAATTAAGAAGATGAAAGATAATAAATCACCTGGAGTTGATGGGATACCACCAAAACTGCTTAAGGAAACTGTTGAGCAAATTAAAATTAGTACACCACTTGCAAAAGTGTTTAACTTGTCACCAGAAGAAGGAATAGTTCCTGCAGAATGGAAAGAAGCAAACATTACACCGCTATTTAAGAAAGGATCAAGGAACAACCAGAAAATTACAGACCAGTGAGTTTAACATTAGTCGCATGTAAATTACTCAAAACATTAATTAGAGACCACATGGTGGAATTCCTTGTAAAACATAAATTAATAAATACATCTCAACATGGGTTCCTAAAAGCAAGGTCATGTCTAACCAATCTCTTATGTTTTTTGGAAGAAATTACAAAGTGGGTAGATGATGGGTCACCAGTGGATGTTGTCTATTTAGATTTTCAGAAAGCTTTCGTTAAAGTGCCACATCAAAGTTTGTTACTTAAACTAAAAGCCCATGGTATAGGTAATGATGTAATCAACTGGATAGAAAAGTGGCTTACACACAGAAGACAGAGAGTAATAGTAGATGGTGAGATTTCAAACTGGAAATCTGTTTTGAGTGGGGTACCACAGGGATCAGTATTAGGCCCTATATTGTTTTTAATATAATGACATCCAGCAAAGTACTTAAATTTGCAGATGACACAAAAGTATTCAGAAAGGTTACTAATGTTACAGATAACCAAAGTTTACAGGATGTTCTAGATAAATTAGTTAAATGGTCAGAAAAATGGCAAATGTTATTCAATTTTGGGAAGTGTAATTGCATACACATAGAACATGGAAAAATGGATGAAGAATATGAAATGGGGGATGCTGTACTAGGTAGAACCACACAAGAAAAGGACTTAGGTGTAACATTTAGTGCTGACATGAAAGTTTCAGAGCAATGTGGGATTGCTGCTTCGAAAGGAAATCAAATTCTAGGGCTAATTAGGAGAACTATCATGTATAAGGAGAAACAGCTAATTGTACCCCTGTATGAAGCAATAGTTAGACCACATTTGGAATATTGTATACAAGCATGGAGGCCGTATCGTAAGAAGGACATAGACAAGCTAGAAAGAATAAAACGCAGAGCAACTAAAATGATTCCAGAATTAAGAGACCTTAGTTATGAAAGCCGCTTATTACAATGTGGTTTGACAACACTAGAGACCAGGAGACTAAGAGGAGACCAAATACAAGCGTTTAAAATAGTGAATGGTTATGAGGATGTTGATAGGAATATATTCTTCAAACTTAAAGAAGGCAGTAGAACCAGAGGACACAATGCAGCATTAGTTAAGGAACAGTGTAGGTTGGACATGAGAAAGTACTCTTTCTCACAGAGGGTGATAAATGAATGGAACAAACTGCCAAATGATTGTGTTAATGCTAGTAGTGTGAATATGTTTAAAAATAGAAATGATATATTGTAAGGGCGGGCTACACATAGATGATAAAATTGTTGGACTCTGGATAAGCCAATGGCTTCCTTGTCCACTTGCCATCTGGAACTTGTTGTTTGGGATGGCAATCTTGTTAAATCTTGTTAAAAGGTCGATAGTCAATGGCAGAGATTAACAGTTCAGGTGACGTCACAGTTAATGTGTCGAATTGTAGTTCTACACATTTTTAATATTGTATGGTAATTTAAGGGAAATTCAAATAAGGTTTTGTAACAACACTAGTTTCCTCGAACATAGGTCTCCATATCTAATGAGTGTGAATAGGTAAGTGTTTATAATTCGTCAATGTCCACAGTACTCAAACTTGAGCTCTCGTTGCCATCCACACAAGACGGTGTCATTACTGTAATTAGTTCGCTGTAAGTGTGGAAGCGACGCTGATGGAACCGAAGCTGTTCTCTTGTGCAACTGACATCACTGCCACTGCGGTGGTGACCTGGTCATTGCCACTGCGGTGGAGACCTGGTCATTGCCACTGCAGTGCAGACCTGGTCATTGCCACTGCGGTGGAAACCTGATCATTGTCACTGTGGTGGAGACCTGGTCTTTGCCACTGTGGTGGAGACCTGGTCATTGCCACTGTGGTGGAGACCTGGTCTTTGCCACTGTGGTGGAGACCTGGTCATCGCCACTGCGGTGGAGACCTGGTCATTGCCACTGCAGTGGAAACCTGGTCATTGCCACGCACAAGGGAGTGGGATTACCGTAGGATCATACAAGACAGGTGCGACACAGTGGATGCAGCTGCCGCCAATACAATATATTTTTCAAATGTATCAGTATATCCTACTGTAATTGGTCGGAAGAAAGTTACACAAACCTATATGTTTGTGTTCGGCTCCTGTTTTAAGAACTGACTAAGACCACGGCCTTGTAGTGAATTTATTCTACCATTCTAATATGCAATTGTTTTCACCATGTCCAGATGATATTCAGTTGCGAGAGCACTGAGTATTGGCAGCACCATTAGGTGCCCCAATGACACACTTAGCAGGCCCGTAGCCGGGGGGGTGTTCAGGGGGTTCCCCGTTTTCCAAAAAGGATTAACTCCCCTTTTTTTCAAAAACGTGAACCCCTTTTTCAATAGTGTGAACCTCCAATTACATGAAACTAATAATATTATTTTCATAATAATATGAAAATAATATTATTTTTCTGAAAAAGGGGTTCACATTTTTAAGAAGGTGGTTCATATTTTTGGAAAAGGGGGTTCACATTATGTACAGACAGTCGCTAAGCTGTTATTCAAACAACATGAAGCAGAAAATGTTATGGTTTCAGAAAATATCTGCTGACTGAAACAATGCAAAGTTACCAACCCAATTACTATCTTTGTTGTGGTAGCATGCTATATGGCCTGCACACATTCACAACAAACACACACACAAAGCATAGTGCAGACAAAGGTGCGTGTATACAACAAAACATGAAACCAGCATTTTGTATTGCTAGTTTTATTTAATTGATACTGGTCTAAACTTGCACAATTATCTGTTGCTTATTCACAGCTCAGGGCATTTATCTAACTTTGGGCAATTTTAGTCTTCCTTGATTAATTACAATCGGGTTACTAGTGTCATTCACCCTGTTTCTGCTGCAACACAACGTAAGCCATTTGCTCTGGTGATTATTCTAACCACCAATCAGGTAACATTTTGTACCCCCAATCTCCGTGCTGACACTCGATCTCGACATTTCACTGCGCTTATTTATCAATTTAAACTTCGACACGTGACTGTGATTTTCATAAATGTGTACTTCTCATGAATTCTGACCTCGACATGTGACTGTGCTCGTCATAATTTTCTAACGTTTCGTCTGACCCCCATGTCAAATTATAGCGCCCCTTCAGTCTGTTTTGGAAAATACGATCCCCGTGTAAACGTGTGGCGCCCCTGGAGTTTATTAAGAAAATATGAACTTGTGGTGCTCCCTGGAGTCTGTATTGGGAAAAAATTACCCCCCCTGTGAAAAGCTGGTTAAGGCCTGCTTAGCCACTGTTACCTCTGGACGTTACCGGTTCGAGGTCGACCCTGGAACTGGAGAAGCGTTGTCCAGACACCGGGTGTCCCACTCGGTCCAAGATGGAGTAGACGAGTCCGGCCAGACCGCCGCCTGCGAACGGCCCCAGCCAGTACACCTGCAACGATCACAGCGTGCAGACACTTGAACGGCCCCAGTCAGTACACCTACAACTACCACAGCGCACAGACACTTGAACGGCCCCAGCCAGTTCCACCTACAACGATCACAGCGTACAGACACTTGAACGGCCCCAGCCAGTACCACCTACAACGACCACAGCGTACAGACACTTGAACGGCCCCAGTCAGTACACCTACAACGACCACAGCGCACAGACACTTGAACGGCCCCAGCCAGTTCCACCTACAACGATCACAGCGTACAGACACTTGAACGGCCCCAGCCACTACCACCTACAACGACCACAGCGTACAGACACTTGAACGGCCCCAGTCAGTACACCTACAACGACCACATCGCACAGACACTTGAACGGCCCCAGCCAGTTCCACCTACAACGATCACAGCGTACAGACACTTGAACGGCCCCAGCCAGTACCACCTACAACGATCACAGCGTACAGACACTTGAACGGCCCCAGCCAGTACCACCTACAACGATCACAGCGTACAGACACTTGAACGGCCCCAGCCAGTACCACCTACAACGATCACAGCGTACAGACACTTGAACGGCCCCAGCCAGTATACCTACAACGATCACAGCGTACAGACACTTGAACGGCCCCAGTCAGTACACCTACAACTACCACAGCGTACAGACACTTGAACGGCTCCAGCCAGTACCACCTACAACGACCACAGCGTACAGACACGTGAACGGCCCCAGCCAGTACCACCTACAACGATCACAGCGTACAGACACTTGAACGGCCCCAGCCACTACCACCTACAACGATCACAGCGTACAGACACTTGAACGACCCCAGTCAGTACACCTACAATGATCATAGCGTACAGACACTTGAACGGCCCCAGTCAGTACACCTACAACGATCACAGCGTACAGACACTTGAACGGCCCCAGTCAGTACTACCTACAACGATCACAGCGTACAGACACTTGAACGGCCCCAGCCAGTATACCTACAACGACCACAGCGTACAGACACTTGAACGGCCCCAGCCAGTAGGGAGGGAGGGAGGGAGGGAGGGAGGGGGGAGGGGGAGGGAGGGAGGGAAGGAGAGAGGGAGGGAGAGAGAGAGAGAGAGAGAGAGAGAGAGAGAGAGAGAGAGAGAGAGAGAGAGAGAGAGAGAGAGAGAGAGAGAGAGAGAGAGAGAGAGAGAGAGAGAGAGAGAGAGAGAGAGAGAGAGAGAGAGAGAGAGAGAGAGAGAGAGAGAGAGAGAGGAAGGGATATAGCAATCTGCCTGTCCCCTTACTTCCTCTTATGCAGTGGTCACTGTTCTGGATTCTCAACACGTAAACATAACATGTCTTTGTCCAGTCCAGCAGCTATACACAGTTCTTTATTCGTAATGATGTCACCTGAGCTTAAGCTCACCGAACCTGTCGTTAGGATTTCTTTGTGTAGCACACCCTTAATTAGCCGCATTTTAGCAGCTGATGCCCGGGTTCAAATACTGACCAAGACTGACCAAATATTCATGCTGAAGGCACCGTAGTGATTACCTAGGACGCGGCACATATCGCGTCAGGTGCCTACATCACGTGATAACACGATTAACCTTTGGTGCATGCGTGAATGTTAATTATAGCTACAAATGTATGCTTGTTTTAGTTATCGTTGACTGTAGCCTAAAGAGACATATTACATATATTAAAGCTGCTTCCTCAAATGGTTCAGCCCATCGCGAATCAGGTTCATTTATGTCCAGATGTGTAGCGTGTGACTAGCTCAAGTAATGTGCCCAATCTGATTAATAATACAAAATGCCTATTTTTGTCGAAATTATCGAAAGAATTGACTTTAGTCTTTAGATCTGGTAAAGATCAAAATAGTGGATATTGAAAATGGTAAACACTGTGCAAGTTAATATCGTTCATGGGCTTGACTTCAATCCTCTAGCCAATCACATGACAAGGTTGAAAATCGTGATTTTTCAACATTTCGATTTTCACTTCACTTGACGCTTGAACAAGCATTAAGTAATGTAATAGTTTGTCTGATGATTTCACAAAAGCTACATACAAACGTTGCACACATGAGCTCGCATGTTGCAGTAGACACTAGGTAGGTTTGGTTTTTCGCAAATTAATTTTAAATGAGACTAGCCAAAAAAAATCAAACTGAGGAGGCAACTTTAAACATAAATGTTTGTCTCGCAGTAACCACGTGGTACTTACCCAATGGTTGTCCCAAATGTTCATGACGACGGCTGGACCAAGAGACCTCGCTGGGTTCATACTGCCGCCGGTGTAGGCGAACTGGCAACAGAAAACGCGTTTCGTGTAGATGAAGATTTTAACAATAACGCAACGACGATAACCGGTGACATGGGAGAGGCATAGCAACGAAAGATCATGCTACCCCGGTACCAACCCCGGTACCTACCCCGCACATGATGCCGAGAGCTACGGAGAAGCCGATAGGGACGGTCGGCATATGGAGGTCACCCTTGCGGTCGGCGTTCGTCGCCCCGAACACGGTCATGACGAGAATGAAGGTAATGGCCGCCTCGACGAGGAGTCCCTGCCAGGACGAGATGTCACTGCCCAGCACCGTCGCTGCCAGCGTCTCACGGTGCTTCGCCGGCGTCACACTGCGTGTAACAGCCAGGGTGAGTGATCACAGCACGCAATACCCAATAATAATATTGTATACGAACATTATTACTTAGAGTGCCATGCTTAATCATTTCTGGGTCACTGTAAATATCACTCCTTGTATTTTAGCTTTCATTTATGATATTAGCACATATATACCTCGGTATATCTCCATTACTAGGACAGGCTTTTCATGGTTGTCTTGCGTGGCGAACACTCACTCACTGCAGTGTCACATCCAAGTACTACCAAGGGGCGTGTATAAACATATTAAATGAATGAACTTACTGTGACTTGCCGTACACTTACCCGTAGACGAAGGCAGCCCCGCAGATGGCGCCTAGACACTGGGCCACGATGTACGCCAACGCTGTAAGACAAAAGCTGAGTAAGACACGCACGCACGCACGCACGCACGCACGCACGCACGCACGCACGCACGCACGCACGCGCAAGCACACACAATAGCCAGCAACAAAATGGAGGGTGTTGTCACATCAATTAATATAATGCAATTACCAAATCGTGCTCTAATCAGACCGCGACCCGGCAAAGGTAACCTTCATATTATACTATCGTCATTTTCTTCGCTATCATCGTCCTTAATATCATGTTTTGCAGTCAAATTGCAATAAACGAAATGGCCATGTCACAGTGATTTATTAGACGTAAATAATGAAGACAATTACGCCAAGTGTTTGCCTCCAGCAAGAGCCAGCACATATACTTCGCTGATTAATCGAAAGCATGTCCGTCGATTTAGTTCAGTTGTTGCGTGTGGCCGACGTGACACGGTTAATTGTGTTCTGTTACTGGCACAAGTCGATCAGTCACTACGAACTCATCTAACGCAATCGAACATACTTTTTTGCAGTAGGTAAACATTAATCTGTTTTTGTTGAGAAAGATGAACCATAGATGTGCCACTGGGAAAGTTGAAAGCAAGTTTTCATCTGGCCCCTGTACTTGGCACCGGCGTCAACACTGATCGGTCCAGGTTTACCGTTTTTCGTGTGATACACCGACGCTGTTGGCTACTATTACTAACCTGGCACTGATTTGGATGTTTCATCGGAGCTTTCAATAACTGCTATGATGAACTGAGACCGTTGAAACTACAAGACAACATGTGTCCTACCATCGTTGATTATTTCAATAACTGAGACCGTTGAGACTACAAGACAACATGTGTCCTATCATCGTTGATTATTTCAATAACTGAGACCGTTGAGACTACAAGACAACATGTGTCCTACCATCGTTGATTATTTCAATAACTGAGACCGTTGAGACTACAAGACAACATGTGTCCTATCATCGTTGATTATTTCAATAACTGAGACCGTTGAAACTACAAGACAACATGTGTCCTATCATCGTTGATTATTTCAATAACTGAGACCGTTGAGACTACAAGACAACATGTGTCCTACCATCGTTGATTATTTCAATAACTGAGACCGTTGAGACTACAAGACAACATGTGTCCTACCATCGTTGATTATTTCAATAACTGAGACCGTTGAGACTACAAGACAACATGTGTCCTACCATCGTTGATTATTTCAATAACTGAGACCGTTGAAACTACAAGACAACATGTGTCCTATCATCGTTGATTATTTCCTATTTCCTTCCACTTCGTCCAACTTATTCACTACACATCTTCATTTCAAAATATATCCTTTTTGTTTTCTACATTAGGTTACGCCTTCGTCTTCTACACAGGTTATAAATGCGCGTGTTTAAATACTACGAGTATAGTAAATAAGAAAAACGAATTAAACATTATGATAGAAGATACTGACCCTCACATAATTGGCATAACCGAATCATGGGCCAACACAGACATAACAGATGCTGAATTAGGATTGACAGGATACGTAATGTTTAGGAGAGATCGAATAGGAAGAAGGGGATGGGGAGTTATTTTATATATTAAAGAATCTATTCAGGCTTATGAAATAAAATTAGAAAGGGAAGCAGATTGCGATAAAGCTGTTTGGTGCAAAATAGTTCCAGGAAATTCAAAATTAACTATAGGATTAGTTTACCTAAGTCCAAACATAAACGAAGATGATAACACAAAAATACAAAATGCTATAAAAGAAGTTACTAAAGGGGAATGTATCCAAATGGGATATTTTAGCCATGGACACATACAATGGAAATCTCTAGAGAGTAGAGGGGGTGAGGACCAACAATTTCTATTTTTAATTCAGGATAGCTTCCTTACTCAGTACGTGCTAAAACCAACCAGGGGAGATAATCTATTATATATAGTTTTGTCATCACAAAAAGAATTAGTGGACAATGTAAAAATACATGAACCACATGTAATGCAATAAAATACAGTGATCACAATCAAATACATTTTGACATCAATGTAAAATCAGAAAGTAAAAATAGAAAAGCGTATCGGAGAAACTTCCACAAGGTAACCATAAAAATATGAGAAAATACTTAGCAAAGCTAAATTGGAATAACATGCTGATGAATACGACAGCAATCGAATGTTGGAATATTCTAAAATATGAAATTGATAGTATCATCGATAAATTTGTTCCCTTGAAAAAACAAGGAAAACGGTCTAGAAAGAAACACTTGTCAAAAGAAGCTATTAAAAAAATAGTGTTTAAGCAAACTATGTGGAGGGTTTATAGGCGTACCAGAAATGATGAAGACTACGCAAATTACAAAGAGGCACTTAACCTAGCTACAACTGAAATTAGAAAATCT